>JAUKNK010000027.1:9697500-9703567 GCA_030765055.1 Mantis religiosa
AACTAGAAAACGACCTGAGAAAAATCAACAAAATATTACAATACACCTCTGGAAATGGTCTACTTATTACAATGGATAGCAACTCCAGATCCGCTACATGGCATGACACAATCACCAATGAAAGGGGAAAGGAAATGGAAGAATTTTTAATAACAAAACAATTGTACATACATAATGAAGACAGTGAATTAACCACCTTCCAAAGTAGTCGAGGGAAAAGTAATGTGGACCTGACTATAAGCAATAACAATCTCCTGAGACAAATAAAGAATTGGAAGATAAGTGAAGAAGAGAGTTGCTCCGATCATAGATTATTGCAGTTCTTAATAGGGCAAAATGAGTGGAACAAAGAAAAACTAAACAGTCAATACACAGGCATAAAATATATAACTAAGGAAGAAGACCGCAAAAAGTATCAAGAAACACTACTGTATGAGATAGCAAAACAGTTCTGCGGAACAGAAAAAGAAATTAACATTGAAGATATAGACAACCAACTATCCAGACAAATACAAAACTCAGTGAACATAGAGGAGGTAATAAATAAATACAGTGCAGCCCAAACGATAGCATGCATGAAGGCCTTCAAAGTTAGCAATACATTCACTAAAACAGCCAACCTAAAACATAAAACAGTTCCATGGTGGAATGACGACCTTACAATTATGAGGAAGAGGGTGAATGCTTTCAGAAGAAAATACCAGAGAACACAAAACAACAATGATCTCCGAGAACAGCGGCAAAAACTCTACTTCGAAGAGAAAAGTAAATACCAAACAAAACTAAAAAACTCAAAGATCCTATCGTGGAAAGAATACTGCAACAACACCACCTCAAATCCCTGGAATATAGTGTACAAGACTGCCTCAGGAAAAACAAAAGACAGCCAAATGATAACAACTCTCATAAACAAGGAAGGAAAGTATACAAGAGACTTAAAAGAAACATTGGAATATACACTCAACTATATCATCCCAAAAGACAATGAACTGGAAGATACAGAACACCACAAACAAATAAAGCAAGAAATAGAAGAACCGGTGAATACAGCAGACGATAGAAAATTTACAGAAGAAGAAATTAAATCAACTATCAAAAATATAGATCATAAGAAAACTCCGGGAGAAGATGGAATAACCAGCAAAGTACTGATGTGGACAATCGACTGCCTCCCTCAAACAGTAACATCTATATACAATGGATGTTTGGAAAATGGATATTTCCCAAAGAAATGGAAAAAAGCCAGAATAATACCAATCACCAAACCAGGAAAAGAGAAGCTCTTAGATCCATCCAAGTTCAGACCTATAAGTCTATTAAACGTAGGAGGGAAAGTCCTAGAGAAGCTACTTATAAGTAGAATCAACCACCACCTCTATAAGAACAAATTACTAAGTGAAAATCAATATGGCTTCAGGCCCCAAAAGAGCACCACTGATGCAGCAATAGCAGTTAAAGAATTTATAAATAAAGCGTTTAGCAATGGACAAATTACAGCGATTGTTAGCCTGGACGTAAAAGGAGCCTTTGATTCAGCGTGGTGGCCAAGCATCCTAAAGGCCCTAAAAGATTTCAAGTGCCCTAGAAACCTGTACAACCTCTCCAAGAGCTATTTTAAAGACAGAGTGGCCTTCATCAATTCTAACAACATCCAAGTTGAAACAACAGTCAACAAAGGTTGCCCTCAAGGGTCCTGCAGTGGACCGGGGTACTGGAATATACAGTACAACAGTTTACTAAACCTGGAGTATGAAAAGAATACAAAAGTTATAGCATTTGCAGACGACCTATTAATTGCAGTCAGAGCAGAAACAGAAGCAGAAGTAGAGAACTTCATGAACATTACTATTAGAAAAGTCACACAGTGGTCGATTGAAAACAAAACTCACTTCAATGAAAACAAGTCAAAAGTAATATTAATATCAAGAAGACGGAAAAAGAGAAAGACAATAGATATCTACATGAATGGGAAACAACTGGAGCAAGTAGAAAAGATGGATTACTTAGGCATAACCATAGACAGCCGATTCACTTTCAACGACCACATAAACAAAGTGAGTGAAAAATGCATCAAATTAATCAATGCACTTTCTAAATCGGCAAGGATAGATTGGGGCTTAAAACATCAGGCTCTAGAAATAATATATAAAGGAGCAATACTGCCAATTCTACTATACGCTGCACCAGTCTGGATGGAATCATTAGAAAAGAAACACAACCAAATGAAATATGTTAGAGTTCAAAGATTAATGCTCACAAGGATGGCAAAGGCATATAGGACAATTTCCCATGAAGCACTCTGCATAATCACGGGAACAATACCCATAGACTTAAAGGCAAGAGAGGTGGCTGAACTATATAACGTAAAAACAGGAAAAACCAACACTGAATACCAAATAGACCGCCCGGAAAACCCCAAGAATTGGCTCCACCCAGCTGACTTTCAAGGCACAAAAGAACCAAAAATAGGAAACAATGAAAATACAGTGTGGCAAATATATACAGATGGAAGCAAAAGTGACGTAGGAGTGGGAGCAGGAGTAGCCATATACAGACAAAACCAACTGATAAACCAAAAAAAATACAAACTCAATGAAAGATGCTCAAATAATCAGGCAGAGCAACTGGCAATTGCAAAAGCGCTGGAATTATTAGCAACGACGGACACTGAAGACACAGATAACAAAACAGTAACCATACACACAGACAGCAGAATAACAATTGACTCCATAGACGATTACAATAATCACAATAACCTAACAGAGAAAATACGAAGAACTACAGCAATACTAAGAGCAAAAGATTGGAAAATACAATTCAAATGGGTAAAGGCTCATATTGGAATAGAGGGTAATGAAGTGGCTGACAGACTGGCAAAGAATGCAGCAAAAACTAAGGAAATATACTACAACAAATTACCGATCACCGCAATAAAACAAATTCTTCGGAAATCAACAAAAAACAAATGGCAGCAGAAATGGGAACAGAGCACAAAAGGCACAACCACAAAGGAATTCTTCCCAACAGTGGAAAGCAGACTCACAAACAGGTTCTACCTAACACCAAACATGACAACAATACTTACAGGACACGGAAATATCAACACTTATCTCAACAGACTCAAGATCGTTAGCAGCCCTGAGTGTTCATGCAGGAGAGGAGCCCAAACGGTGGATCACATAATATTCGAGTGCAGTGTGGTGAATAGTGCAAGAGAAACTCTAAAACATAGTGTTCTAAGAACTGATAACTGGCCGACACACAAGTCAATACTAATTAAAAAACATTTAAAATCATTTACAAAATTTGTAAACTCTATAGACTTTCAAGTACTAAAAGGCATTAATGTGTAATACAAGCAAAAAAAAAAAAAAAAAAAAAAAAAAAACTAAATGGTTCACATCAAAACTGGAAAAATGTATACAAAAATCACAAAAAGAGTGAAAAGCATGTAGTACTACTTATGTAGTGGAGCATGTAGAGATCAGAAATAAAAAAAAAAAAAAAAAAAAAAAAATAATAATAGTAATAATAATAATAGTAATAATAATAATAGTAATAATAATAATAGTAATAATAATAATAGTAATAATAATAATAGTAATAATAATAATAGTAATAATAATAATAGTAATAATAGTAATAGTAATAATAGTAATAGTAATAATAGTAATAGTAATAATAGTAATAGTAATAATAGTAATAGTAATAATAGTAATAGTAATAATAGTAATAGTAATAATAGTAATAGTAATAATAGTAATAGTAATAATAGTAATAGTAATAATAGTAATAGTAATAATAGTAATAGTAATAATAGTAATAGTAATAATAGTAATAGTAATAATAGTAATAGTAATAATAGTAATAGTAATAATAGTAATAGTAATAATAGTAATAGTAATAATAGTAATAGTAATAATAGTAATAGTAATAATAGTAATAGTAATAATAGTAATAGTAATAATAGTAATAGTAATAATAGTAATAGTAATAATAGTAATAGTAATAATAGTAATAGTAATAATAGTAATAGTAATAATAGTAATAGTAATAATAGTAATAGTAATAATAGTAATAGTAATAATAGTAATAGTAATAATAGTAATAGTAATAATAGTAATAGTAATAATAGTAATAGTAATAATAGTAATAGTAATAATAGTAAGAGTAATAATAGTAAGAGTAATAATAGTAAGAGTAATAATAGTAAGAGTAATAATAATAGTAAGAGTAATAATAATAGTAAGAATAATAATAGTAAGAATAATAATAGTAAGAATAATAATAGTAAGAATAATAATAGTAAGAATAATAATAATAGTAATAATAATAGTAATAATAATAGTAGTAATAATAATAGTAGTAATAATAATAGTAGTATTAATAATAGTAGTAATAATAATAGTAGTAATAATAATAGTAGTAATAATAATAGTAGTAATAATAATAGTAGTAATAATAATAGTAGTAATAATAATAGTAGTAATAATAATAGTAGTAATAATAATAGTAGTAATAATAATAGTAGTAATAATAATAGTAGTAATAATAATAGTAGTAATAATAATAGTAGTAATAATAATAGTAGTAATAATAATAGTAGTAATAATAATAGTAGTAATAGTAATAGTAGTAATAGTAATAGTAGTAATAGTAATAGTAGTAATAGTAATAGTAGTAATAGTAATAGTAGTAATAGTAATAGTAGTAATAGTAATAGTAGTAATAGTAATAGTAGTAATAGTAATAGTAGTAATAGTAATAGTAGTAATAGTAATAGTAGTAATAGTAATAGTAGTAATAGTAATAGTAGTAATAGTAATAGTAGTAATAGTAATAGTAGTAATAGTAATAGTAGTAATAGTAATAGTAGTAATAGTAATAGTAGTAATAGTAATAGTAGTAATAGTAATAGTAGTAATAGTAATAGTAGTAATAGTAATAGTAGTAATAGTAATAGTAGTAATAGTAATAGTAGTAATAGTAATAGTAGTAATAGTAATAGTAGTAATAGTAATAGTAGTAATAGTAATAGTAGTAATAGTAATAGTAAGTTAATAGTAATAGTAGTAATAGTAATAGTAGTAATAGTAATAGTAGTAAGAGTAATAGTAGTAAGAGTAATAGTAGTAAGAGTATAGTAGTAAGAGTAATAGTAGTAAGAGTAATAGTAGTAAGAGTAATAGTAGTAAGAGTAATAGTAGTAAGAGTAATAGTAGTAAGAGTAATAGTAATAAGAGTAATAGTAATAAGAGTAATAGTAATAAGAGTAATAGTAATAAGAGTAATAGTAATAAGAGTAATAGTAATAAGAGTAATAGTAATAAGAGTAATAGTAATAAGAGTAATAGTAATAAGAGTAATAGTAATAAGAGTAATAGTAATAAGAGTAATAGTAATAAGAGTAATAGTAATAAGAGTAATAGTAATAAGAGTAATAGTAATAAGAGTAATAGTAATAAGAGTAATAGTAATAAGAGTAATAGTAATAAGAGTAATAGTAATAAGAGTAATAGTAATAAGAGTAATAGTAATAAGAGTAATAGTAATAAGAGTAATAGTAATAAGAGTAATAGTAATAAGAGTAATAGTAATAAGAGTAATAGTAATAAGAGTAATAGTAATAAGAGTAATAGTAATAAGAGTAATAGTAATAAGAGTAATAGTAATAAGAGTAATAGTAATAAGAGTAATAGTAATAAGAGTAATAGAATAATAGTAATAGTAATAATAGTAATAGTAATAATAGTAATAGTAATAATAGTAATAGTAGTAATAGTAATAGTAGTAATAGTAATAATAGTAATAGTAATATAGTAATAGTAATAATAGTAATAGTAATAATAGTAATAGTAATAATAGTAATAGTAATAATAGTAATAGTAATAATAGTAATAGTAATAATAGTAATAGTAATAATAGTAATAGTAATAATAGTAATAGTAATAATAGTAATAGTAATAATAGTAATAGTAATAATAGTAATAGTAATAATAGTAATAGTAATAATAGTATAGTAAGTAATAGTAAGTAGTAATAATAGTAGTAGTAATAATAGTAGTAG